>CAUJRU010000003.1:5801582-5840862 GCA_963277665.1 Viscum album
CGCATCGCCGACAACGTTCTTCTGCGACGTCTCTTCTTCCGCGACGACGCGATGATCCCTCTCTTCCGCGATGAACTTTTCCACGAAGAACGCCGCGCGCGCGACGATCATCGAGGTAGGGATTTTATAATTTGGAATACCCCTCTTTTTTCCCCGTGAACGTTCTTTAAAAATTAAAGAACCAGTTTCATTGAACAATTTTATTTTATTAAAAATTGTCGGTTTCATGTGTTGAACAAATTTCTCCCCGGTTGTTTATCTCTAACGCGAGGGTGCGGGCCAAACGAACACGGCCCGACGACCCTCCGCCGTTCTTCTTTTTGTGCGGATTTGACTGGCGACGCGGCCGGAACGTGCCGCAACGGATGTTTGACGATACCACAGTGAAGAACGGGTCCCGGGAGGAGCAACGGCGCAGACGGGAGGAAAAACGGGCCACCGGAGCGACTTCCGACGGCCCGCGGAAGCCGGTGGCGGCACCGGCAGCCGGAGGCGGCGGCACCCCCACGGGTGCCGCGGGTGTCCCAGCGCGGACACCACGCGGGTGCCGCGGGGTTGTCACGCGGCACCCCCGCGGGTGTCCGGCGCGGCACCCCCGCGGGTGTCCGGCGCGGCACCCCGCGGGTGTCCGGCGCGGCACC
Organism: Viscum album; assembly: GCA_963277665.1. Classification (NCBI taxonomy): domain Eukaryota; kingdom Viridiplantae; phylum Streptophyta; class Magnoliopsida; order Santalales; family Viscaceae; genus Viscum; species Viscum album. The sequence goes on from CAUJRU010000003.1 coordinate 5,802,224, forward strand.
CCGCAGGTGCCGCGGGTGTCCAGCGCGACACCCCGCGTGTGCCGCGGGGTTGTCACGCGGCACCCAGTGGGTGTCCCGGCGCGGCACCCCGCTGGTGCCGCGGGTGTCTAGCGCGACACCCCGCGGGTGCCGCCGGGGGTTGTCGTGCGGCAGCCCGCGGGTGTCCCAGCGCGACACCCCGCGGGTGCCGCGGGGTTGTCACGTGGCACCCCGCGGGTGTCCAGGGCGGCACCCCGCGGGTGCCGCGGGGTTGCCACGCGGCCGCGTCCGGCTGTCTGGCCGACACCCCGCGGGTGCCGCGGGGGTGTCACGCGGGGCGGCGGCTTTCCCCCCGCGTCGGCCGCTCGGCCGCTCGGCCGCTCGCGCCGAGCCGAGCTGGACCAGCCCCTGGCCGGGCCGGGGCTGGGCCAACCGGGCCGGACCCGACCCGATTCGGGGCCAACCCAGGGGGGGGTCGGGCCGGCCCCGGACCCCCCGTCTTCGGACGGACTTCGTTCAAGATGGCCGTATCTTGAGCTACGGGCCTCCAAATGACCCGCCGTCAATGGAAACGCGATCCTCGGATCGAGACGGTCGTTTCGGTATATTGCACTCAAGGTTTCAGAATACTTTGAGTTCGTCCGGGTTGGTTCGTACACGAAACCAACCAGGCCTTCGGAACGGAAACACTCATATCTTGAGCTACGGACGTCCGATTGACGTGCCGTCAGCTTTGTTGAGTTCCTCCTTGTGAGACGGATCTTTTGGCACACTACGCCTGAGGTTTGGACGCAGGTGGAGTACGGTCGGGTTGGTTTTGCCTTAAAAACCAACCGTGGCGCCCCTGGGACGAAAAAGCCAATAACTCTCAGACCGGGCGTCCGATTTGACGCGCCGTCTGCGACGTTGAGTTCCTGTTGACGATACAGAACTTTTGGATATATCAACTTTGGACTTTGTGTCATTTGATGTATCAGCCTCTCGACTCGTGGAGCGGACCCTCCCGAACGAGCTTGCTGTGTGCGGGAACCCTAGTGGGCTGGCTGCGACTTGCTTCTCCGACAGCGACGACTGTGTAGAGATCCTCCGTGGACTCCAACGATGACCGTGCAGAGATCCTCAGTGGACTGCGGCGACGACTGTGCAGAGATCCTCAGTGGACTGCGGCGACGACTGTGCAGAGATCCTCAGTGGACTGCGACCGACTACTGCACTCAGCGATCCTACGTGGATCAGTGCTACAGGTCCTGCGTGGGCCCGATCCTGTGTGGGTCCGATCTGTGTGGGTCACTGCGGGGGTTAGTACCTATCGATCCTTCGTGGGTCCAATGACTTAGATGGTTCAGTGATCATCTTTATCGTCATCCGAAGAAGTATACCTGTGTGAGATGAATCTTCTGTTTTACTCGATATGAGGTGGTGCGCTTGGTTGTAGCGGCAGACCCGCGATACTGGAGACGAGCGTACGAGTACGGAGACCGTGTTAGCCGGCTGAGACCTGAAGACTGCTCGACCGACTCGACTTGGAGTGAGTCGACTAGCCCAGTGGACGGAGCGCCCGGTATTTGGGCGGCAGACCCACGGTGGGACGGAGCGCCTGGTAGTTGGCAGCAAGACCCGCGGTACTCGACTGGAGGGAGTTACCTCTGTAGGCTATTTGGGTGAGCGCCCGGTATTTGGCAGCAGACCCTCAGCGGACGGAGCGCCCGGTAGTTGGCAGCAGACCTGCGGTACTCGACAGGAGGAGTACCTCAGCAGTCTTAGATTAGTGAGCAGTACCTCGGGAGTCGTGACAGGACCACTGTACACTTCAGAGATGGGGCTCTTCAGCAGTTACGTTTTTGATAATGAAAATCCTGGTTTGAGCTGAGTCAATGATCCTTGTGTTTCCTCTTGATTGAGATGGGTTATCTGATAGTTTCGATATATGTATGGGCATATACCTATGAGAGTTATCTGTTGAGTTTTCCTGTGTGGATTACGTTTTCCTCTCCTTTGTGGATTGTGTTGAGCTATCCTGTGTGGATTTACTGTTTACTCTCCTTTGTGGATTGTGTTGTTCTATCCTGTGTGGGTATACGTTTGCTTTCCTGTGTGGACTGGGTTGTGCTTAGGCTCAGACGTTGGAGCCAAACGGGGAATTGATGGCTTAGGTATATGTATGGGTATGTACCTACCCCGTGTCAGATGTAACTTCATGATTGTACCTTCCCTTTATGGAATATCCTTGTGGATTTCGAGAGACCTTCGGGGGTCTCGGGTCCCTACTGAGTAGCTTATACTCACCCCTGCACGGGGGGCTATGCCCGCACTTCATGGTGTTGGTTGCAGACGACGGGACAACACTGACCGTGGTGGGATGCGTGCGGAGCAGGACGGTACCCTGGAGGTGGACCACTGGGCGGGACGTACTCGGAGCGGGACGGCTGGACCGAGGAACTGTGGAGGCTATCTGTACCCACCCTTTAGGTGGGACCTTCAGAGGACGGCTCGATGCTGCGGCTTTTCTTTACAAGCTACTGTTTTTCCCCTTCAGTTGTACTTTACAGTTGGGGCTTGTATTTTCCGGCCCCCTTTTACTTTCAGCACAGCTTGTTACAGTTTTTACTTAGTGTTTACCTTTCCGTTTGCTTACTCTGTGGTGCTTGTTTACTTTTCAAAGGCAATGCCTTCCCCCTTTTGTTGGGATTTACGCCTTGGTGCTAGTCGCCAGCCCCTGGCCTATGGGAAGGCGGGCTTGGGGTAGTCACGGAACGGGCCCCGAGGACGGGTCGTGACAAATTGGTATCAGAGGTGGTCGGTTCTACCGCAGACTCTGATCTTTCTTCTGTGTGAAGCAATAGTGTTTAGCGTATTGAGTGTGGTTATCAGTCCAGGGAGTCCAGTGTTGGTGCGGCGGCCAACGTATCCATACACCAGGACCCTGACTTATGATTTCTGACTTAATGCACGAAAACATTGATTGCATGTGTGTTTCAAGTTTTCTCTGTGATTACTTGTGTCATCTCACCAGGTATATTGTTCTGACCGTGGAATACTTGTTTCCTTTTCAGGAGGCGGAGACCACTAGGGTTCGAGGATGGCGACTACGTCTTCTTGCAGGTCTCACCTCGGCGTGGTTTGTGGAGATTTGGCGAAGTGGCTTATCGTCTGGCTCTTCCACCTCAGTTGCACCGGGTGCACGACGTCTTCCACATATCTCAGATGAGGAGATACGTGCACGACCCGACGCACATCATTGACCATGGGGAGCTAGACATGGATGATGGGGCGACTTTTACGGAGGTCCCGGTGGAGATAGAGGATCGACAGGAGCGGTCCTACGTGGGCGATCGATTCCTCTCGTGCGCAGCAGATGGCAGCACGGGAACCTCCAAGAGAGCACTTGGGAGCGGGAGGCTCAGATGTGTGCTCAGTACCCGCCTTTGTATCCCTAGTTTGTGTTGAAGCTTTACGGGGACGTAAACCCCTATGGTGGGAGTAATGTAAAGACCCGTAAATTTCAAGGGAATTTTTTTCTTAATTTTCTTTGGAATTTTACAAGAGCGCAGTTTCTGACGGCACCTGATTCCGAGGCCCGGTGTGCCCAGAATCATTTTCCGAAGTTTGGCTCGGGTACGTTTAGTGAACGGACGAGCGGGGTTTTTCTAACTTTTGAGCCGATGCCCGGAATCGAATTCCGAGGGCACCGGTGAAATCGCAGCGCCGGTATTCGCTTAGAAACGCCCCTTCCGGAGTTGCGTTTGCTCGAGTGTGGTTTTTAATTTTCGGGCTTAAAGTTGAGAAATAAAATAATTTTGCGATAACTTTATTTTATTTCGCTTAAGCCGCTTGGAAGCCACTTGAAGCCACTTAAAGGCGGCTTGAACTGAGTTGAAGCGGATAGGATGTTATCCAGAAATATCCTACCCCCCTTGGTAGGATATTTGTGAGGTGGGGCCCGCACGAGCCCCGCCGTTTCTTTCCGCTAAGAAACGCACCCCACGAAAACCCGTCTTTATGAAAGTCAACTGACGCGTTTCTTAAAAATCTTAACAGACCATTTAATTGAGCTGTTTCTTTCGTGAATTAAATGGGCTGTTTCTTTCGTTGAATTAATTCAACGAATTAATTCAATCGTTTCTTATCCTGTTTTCGTGTGTTGGCATATTAATAAAATAAGACCAACCAAAATCTTTTGGGGGATTACTCGTTGAGATAGAATTCTTGTTTCTTCTTCCTCCTTCGCGAAGAACGCGAAGAACGCGGAGAACGCGAAGAACGCGAAGAACGCCGAACCCGGAAATCGACGACGCGACGTCGTGATCCGCATCGCCGACAACGTTCTTCTGCGACGTCTCTTCTTCCGCGACGACGCGACGATCCCTATCTTCCGCGACGAGCTTTTCCGCGAAGAACACCCGCGCGCGACGATCATCGAGGTAGGGATTTTATAATTTGGAATACCCCTCTTTTTTCCCGTGAACGTTCTTTAAAAATTAAAGAACCAGTTTCAATTGAACAATTTTATTTTATTAAAATTGTCGGTTCATGTTTTGAACAAATTTCTCCCGGTTGTTTATCTCTAACGTGGAGGGTGCGGGCCAAACGAACACGGCCCGACGACCCTCCGCCATTCTTCTTTTTGTGCGGATTTGACGGGCGACGACGGAACGTGCCGCAACGGATGTTTGACGATCCCACAGTGAAGAACGGGTCCCGGGAGGAGCAGCGACGCAGACGGGAAGGAAAACGGGCCACCGGAGCGACTCCGACGGCCCGCGGAAGGCTGTGGCGGCGCGGGTCGCCGGCGCGGCGGCGCCGGCGGCCCGGAGGCGGCGGCACCCCGTGGGTGTCCAGCGCGGCACCCCGCGGGTGCCGCGGGTGTCCAGCGCGACACCCCGCGGGTGCCGCGGGGTTGTCACGCGGCACCCCGCGGGTGCCGCGGGGTTGTCACGCGGCGCGTCCGGCTGTCTGGCCGACACCACGCGGGTGCCGCGGGGGGTGTCACGCGGGGGCGGCGACTTTCCCCCGCGTCGGCCGCTCGGGCCGCTCGGCCGAGCCGAGCCGGACCATCCCTGGCCGGGCCGGGCCGGGCCAACCGGGCCGGACCCGACCCGATTCGGGCCAACCAGGGGGGGGGGTCGGGCCGGGCCCGGACCCCCCGTCTTCGGACGGACTTCATTCAAATGGCCGTATCTTGAGCTACGGGCCTCCAAACGACCCGCCGTCAGTGGTAACGCGATCCTAGGATCGAGACGGTCGTTTTGGTATATCACAATCAAGGTTTCGGAATACTTTGAGTTCGTCCGGGTTGGTTCGTACACAAAACCAACCAGGCCTTCGGAGCGGAAACGCTCATATCTTGAGCTACGGACGTCCGATTGACGTGCCGTCAGCTTTGTTGAGTTCCTCCTTGTGAGACGGATCTTTTGGCACACTCCGCCTGAGGTTTGGACGCAGGTGGAGTACGGTCGGGTTGGTTTTTCCTTAAAAACCAACCGGGCCCCTGGGACGAAAAAGCCAATAACTCTCAGACCGGGCGTCCGATTGACGCGCCGTCTGCGACGTTGAGTTCCTGTTGACGATACGGAACTTTTGGATACATCAACTTCGGACTTTGTGTCAGTTGACGTATCAGCCTCTCGGCTCGTGGAGCAGACCCTCCCGAACGAGCTTGCTGTGTGCGGGAACCCTAGTGCTGGCTGCGACTGCTTCTCCGACAGCGACGACTGTGCAGAGATCCTCCGTGGACTCCGACGACGACCGTTGCAGAGATCCTCAGTGGACTGCGGCGACGACTGTGCAGAGATCCTCAGTGAACTGCGGCGACGACTGTGCAGAGATTCTCAGTGGACTGCGACGACTACTGCACTCAGCGATCCAACGTGGATCAGTGCTACAGGTCCTGCGTGGGCCCGATCCTGTGTGGGTCTGATCCTGTGTGGGTCACTGCGGGGGTTAGTACCTATCGATCCTTCGTGGGTCCGACGACTTAGTTGGTTCAGTGATCATCTTTATCGTCATCCGAAGAAGTATACCCGTGTGAGCTGAATCTTCTGTTTTACTCGATAGAGGTGGTGCGCTTGGTTGTAGCGGCAGACCCGCGATACTGGAGACGAGCGTACGGAGTACGGAGACCGTGTAGCCGGCTGAGACCTGAAGACTGCTCGAACGAGTCGACTTGGAGTGAGTCGACTAGCCCAGTGGACGGAGCGCCCGGTATTTGGCGGCAGACCCACGGCGGACGGAGCGCCTGGTAGTTGGCAGCAGACCCGCGGTACTCGACTGGAGGAGTACCTCTGTAGGCTATTTAGGTGAGCGCCCGGTATTTGGCAGCAGACCCTCAGCGGACGGAGCGCCCGATAGTTGACAGCAGACCCGCGGTACTCGACAGGAGGAGTACCTCAGTAGTCTTAGATTAGTGAGCAGTACCTCGGAGTCGTGACAGGACCACTGTATACTTCAGAGATGGGGCTCTTCAGTAGTTACGTTTTTGATAATGAAAATCCTGGTTTGAGCTGAGTCAATGATCCTTGTGTTTCCTCTTGATTGAGATGGGTTATCTAATAATTTCGATATATGTATGGGCATATACCTATGAGAGTTATCTGTTGAGTTTTCCTGTGTGGATTACGTTTTCCTCTCCTTTGTGGATTGTGTTGAGCTATCCTGTGTGGATTTACTGTTTACTCTCCTTTGTGGATTGTGTTGTTCTATCCTGTGTGGGTATACGTTTGCTTTCCTGTGTGGACTGGGTTGTGCTTAGGCTCAGACGTTGGAGCCAAACGGGAATTGATGACTTAGGTATATGTATGGGCATGTACCTAAGCCGTGTCAGATGTAACTTCATGATTGTACCTTCCCTTTATGGAATATCCTTGTGGATTTCGAGAGACCTTCGGGGGTCTCGGGGTCCCTACTGAGTAGCTTATACTCACCCCTACACGGGATATGCCCGCACTTCGTGGTGTTGGTTGCAGACGACGGACAGCACTGACCGTGGTGGATGCGTGCGGAGCAGGACGGTACCTGGAGGTGGACCACTGGGCGGGACGTACTCGGAGCGGACGGCTGGACTGAGGAACTGTGGAGGCTATCTGTTCCCACCCTTCAGGTGGGACCTTCAGAGGACGGCTCGACGCTGCGGCTTTTCTTTATAGTTGCTGTTTTTCCCTTTCAGTTGTACTTTACAGTTGGGCTTGTATTTCCAGCCCCTTTTACTTTCAGCACAGCTTGTACAGTTTTTACTTAGTGTTTACCTTTTCGTTTGCTTACTCTGTGGTGCTTGTTTACTTTTCAAAGGCAATGCCTTCCCCTTTTATTGGGATTTACGCCTTGGTGCTAGTCGCCAGCCCCTGGCCTATGGAAGGCGGGCTTGGGGTAGTCACGACACGGGCCCTGAGGATGGGTCGTGACACACCTGCACACCCCCCCCACCCACTACACCGCCGCAACACCTGCACCCCCCCCCCCACTTCAAATAAAATTGATTCACACAAATCATGATAGTTGAAATATAAAACAAAAACAAAAAACAAATCAAATTACAATTATTGGGCATAGCATACCGCACAATGGAGGAGGAGGAGGCCGCGGAGGAGGAGGAGGCCGCAGAGGCACCAGCGGAGGAGGAGGAGGCCGCGGTGGAGGAGGAGGCCGCGGTGGAGGAGGAGGCACCGGCGGAGGAGGAGGAGGCACCAGCGGAGGAGGAGGAGGCCGCAGTGGAGGAGGAGGCACCGGCGGCAGCGGTGCGGAGGCAGGGCTGAGGCAGGGCGGAGGCACCGGAGGCACCGGAGGAGGAGGAGGATGAGGCCGGCGGAGGAGGAGGAGGAGGAGCAGAAGCAGAGGAGGAGGAGGCGGCCGCGGCAGAGGACGAGGGAGGCGGCGGCAGCGGCGCAGACGAGGGCTTCCGCGAGAGCATGATTGTGTGCGGGGAGGAGGAAGAGGACCCGCGGGTTTTTAACAAATCCGCGGGACCCTTTATCAGTGCTAGTAAAAAGCGCTGATAAAGGGTGTATTTATCAGCGCTAAAATGAAAAGCGCTAATAAATACAACCTTTATCACCGCTAACAAAAGTGCTGATAAAGGTCCACTTTATCAGCACTTTTTTAGCGCTGATAAAGGGGAGGACCTTTATCAGCGCTAAAAAAGCGCTGATAATGGGGACCTTTATCAGCGCTTTTGTTAGCGCTGATAAAGGTCCGGCCCTTTATCAGCGCTTTTCCGTTAGCGCTGATAAAGGCAGGCGCATGCCTTGCCCAGTTTTGTGGTAGTGATGGTGGGTTGACTTAAATAAAATTATAGCAAAAAAAATAGTCATAGCTAGCTTGTTTTAATTTTAGAGGCAAGCTTTTAGTAAATCAGTAATGATTTTTGAAGCTGGGACTTCACTCAATAGATTAAGGACCTACGAGTTAATGCAGTTGGACAACCAAAAGCCTACCTTGGACCCTCCGAGTAGTGGTGTAGCCATATCTTTTAGACTATGTGGGAGGTTTAGAGATCCTTTCCAATATAATACTCAAGAGTATTCTGATTCTTGTATAGAGGGTTCCTAGATTTCGAAAAATTAGTGGGAGACATTCAATGATTAAATTAATCAGTAATTTCACATTTGGTAATCACATAAAAGTAAAATCTGCTAAAGTTTATTTTGTAGAAAATGGAATGTAATACCGCAAGTAAAAACTGCTATAATGATTGGAAAAAGTTAATGTTCATACAAGTAAGGAATTCCATGTGTAGTATAGGTGCTTGCGCACATTACTACTATAACGGAATTTCATGGTGCTTGTGTCCCAACCTGTTAAGCCACCTCAGCATGCAAGGGTGTAAAAGTTCTTACAGGAGACTCATGAATCAAGCATATGGTGGTTCTATCATAATTATATTATCAACATCTGATGTTAGTTTTGGTCTCTACATCATGACATGGATGATGATTACATGTAGTCTCATCTCCAAGAAGTTTCCAAGGAGAAATCTAAGCAAGATATGAATGTGATGATTGCACTCGCTTTGTGTAAAGTGAAAGACAGTTCACAATCTATCATGTCATCCCATTCTTTTACCTTTTACACCCAATTACTCTAGTTTAGTTTAAGGATACAAAAGAACAATATAGAGTAAGTGCTTCATTACATTTAAGGTAATATTTTCCAAGTAATAAGAATATTAAAGAAAGTACCGTATTTTGTTCTTATGGCGGACATACTGAAAGACAAGATGAAAAACCCTTTGACAAGTTACTCCAAAGGCACCTTCATCATGTCCTTCAAAGAACAGTGGTTGGTTATTTAATAGGAAGTTATTTTCATCACATATTATTAAATAATTTCATGGAAGTTTAAAAAAACTGAAATACATGAGTACCCACTTCTCATTCAGTTTATATTCATCAAATAAAAGTATTCTCACATACTTCTTGGGTATTAAATACAATATTATTTACACATATATGTATTGAAATACAGTAATCATGTAAGTTAAGAAACATAACTATAAGTTAGGTGTCTCCTCCAAGCAGTTGAGAAAGGATGATTCGTAGGTCAACGGTAAGAAACACATAACTTCTAATTGCCAAGTGATTGATTCAAATTGAACAAGTTGTTGAGTATAACCAAAAAATTTATCTCATGTTCCCATTTGGTCATAATGAGACATTATTCCAAGTTTTTGGATTGAATGTTGTTTCTGGTAACATATTCAACAAATAGTTCACATGTAATTGAATCAAAGGTAATACACGACGAATATAAAATGTAAGACTTACCCAGTTGTGGAAATATAATTCATTGTTAAGTCGAACTAAAAATGGATGTCAATAATATACCCAGTTTGGTATTTAGGCTTGGAACAGCTAAACACCTCTTGTATAATTGACATCATTAGTTTAGACAAAGAAACCTTTAGAAATACAGGTATTCCACAAAGCTTCCAAGGTTATTTCAACAAGAGAGTGTGAACTATTATAAGGAAATATAGAGGTAAAGATACTTCATTAGATTCCTTTAATCTATTAAGGAATGTAATAGTGAAGTATATGTATGTTAAGAAGATATGATTTTCTTTAGATCGACTTGCCAAATAATATCTTGACTATGCAATCATCGATCATGATAATGTAGCATGGAGTAATTCCTAAACACATGTTACCTTATCTAAATATTCTTATTGATGTTTATATGGAGGATCGATGACGAGTCTTATATATTAACATTGATCAAAAAAAATGTAGCATGAAGAAATTCATAAATGCACATTTTATACATCAGAGATATGATGTAAGTTGTATCAATGTTGTAATTTGTAGAAACTTCCATTATATTTCATGATATGCTTTGAAAATAATGGCGTAAATCCATAACCAATATGTCAACTAAAATGAAAAATGGATATCATACGAGTCATAGTATGATGAAAATCAATTGTGTCATAGGACATGTGTTAGGATGCATAGAGTATGTTAAGATATAAACAAACACGCGTCAAGCTAAACACAAGGTGAATCTAAGTAAATGTCCTAAAAGTTTATTAGGATATTACATAAATCCCTAAGATAGAAAATTTTTAGTTATGGATTAGACTAAATTTCTATATTAGGGTACACATCTCTATTAGAGATAGTGGGAGATGAATTGACTTGGACTTAGTCAAAGATCGAGATGTATAGATGGTTGGCATAGGAACCTGATTCACAAGTTCATGTGGAATAGGTATGTTCCAGGGACACATACTGTGTAGGAAGGTTAAATCCATGGTGATGGTTTTATATTCACCGCAATTGGGAAAATTTTATTTATTATGAATAAGAAATCCTGCAAGTAAGCAGTATATAGAAATTAGCTAAGATTGACAAGATCAATTAAAATTAAATATTGGATTCCATGTATCAAATTGAAAAGGGGATTATAAATTGAATATTGTAGTGGGTATTCAAATAAGAAAATACATGGATGGTACAAGCCTGGTACCAATAAGGGTCGATTGGTTATACCATGTCAGTATGCCTAAATCTATTATAATTTTACTTGTCATAGCTGAAATTCTAAGATAATTACATTGGTCATTGGATTTCATGATCATCTTTCGTTGAAGGTGTCTATATGATGCAACCATAAAGGGACGATCACATCATATGATTCCAATGAAGGTTGCAAGTTACTAAAATCTAGTTATGGATTAAAGTAAGAAATAAGATCTTAGAGAATTCATTTTAAATGAATATTTTCCTTGTGTCTACTAAAGTTTAGTGGGAGGTCCAATGTTTTCCATGTGAAATATGTTCCGCAACATATGGAAAACAGATCATGGTCTTATAGTTAGATAAGACTAGAATAAAAGTAATTCTCCAATGATTGACTTAACGTAGCAAACTACGTTCTAGGGAACATGATCTACTAAGGTATATCTAATAGTTGCTTTGTCCTAGTCAATTGTACATAAAGTAATATTGTATTGAAAAATACAAGATGGAACAATTAAGGTTCATAGTTGTTGCCAATGTCACATGGCTTAATCTCTCCAGGTTGACATGTTCAGAGCATGGGAAGAGATTAAATTTGTGAACTGAGTTCCATATGCTTCAGCGATGGATCAATAACATATTACATGTTATGTACTATAATTGATATTTCCAGGATATACTTTATAGTAGGAAGATATCAATTATATCCAGGAAAACTGCATGTAAAGTAGTCAGAACTATCATCTTGTACTTTGGCGTGTACAAGTGATATGTGCCTGGAAGATGGAGAATAAGGTATACCAATTATGGTGGGACACAAACTAGTAATCCTTAGATAAATTTGATCTTGTATCTTAGTTAGAAAAAGGTGATGAGCGATTCAAGCCTATAAAAGCTAGTGGTATCCACATCTACAAATACTGAGTACGTTGCAACTTCTAAGGCATCTAAGAAGAAGTTAAATGAAACGATTTGTTCCAATTCTTCGAAGAACACCTAGGGAGAAAAGTATTATCATAATGTAAAAAATGATACTTACTAGCAATGTTGTCAATTTATGGATGTGGAAAAAAGTTATATACTTGGGGTTACCTTATCTTGAGAAGTTTAACTCAAGAATATGAGGTCTCATATAGCAGATATTCCATGCGGAAAAAACGTGGCAGACCCATAAGTTAATGACATTACTTAGAAGAAGCATAATTTTTATCATGTGAGTAGCTAACAAGTTTGGTTAGCAAGATGGATCTTGTGCAAGTGGGAGTGTTGAAATAGTGGGTTCCCTAGACCCAACTATACAGTACTTATGATTACCATATCATGTATACATTTAGTTATACATGATGTTATCTTACCATTATAGTGTTGACTTTTCTGCATCCACTATTATAATGGTAATGTCTATAAATTAATTGTCGTATCGAGAGGTTATAGTAGATCCCAGGCTATAATGTAAACCTCAATATATAATGACATTGATCATAAATATATGTTATATAGTCTAGATACATCTCACTGAATGGATACATTAGATGTTTGACTATCAGGTGTTGGGGTCTCATAAGCATTGAGACATCTTCTCATGAAGTTCTCACATGGTGAACTCTAGTAGTGAGATCATGAGGACATACCCGCCAATAGAAAAACCACATGTTTTGGGTGTCATTGATTGTTCCTATCTACGAACTTGTGTATTTGTCTCCTAACTTGAGATAATTACCAATATATATCATTTGATTGTGTACTTTGATGCAAGGCGAAAACCATGGTATTGAAATCTTGGTGAGGTAGCTTGTGTTGGGTGCGTTGTTGGTGGTATGACATTGGTTGAATGGTCAAGAAAGAATCTGTCACTTCCAAGTTTAGGAAGTTTTATATCTCAGGCCTCATTGATCGGGATGATGCTGCCTTCATAAGTATTTGGTTAAAGTAGTACAAAGGAAAATCCACCCGGATAGATCAACAAATAATAAAGCAAGAAAATTACGATGACACAAGTGTGCATCCTGCTTTATGAGATATTTAACGACAAAGAGATTATAGTACACAGTCAGTGTTCGTCGGATGGTAGTCGTTGCTATGACTATCCTTATCTCTTTAGGGTCCAAGATGGGTTGGTAGAGTTCCACTCTTGGTCTACAGATTTATTCACTGCTATCGAGATAAGGGCCTAGAGAGTCATACACAATAGCGCATTCAAGAATCCATACTATTCAGTTGAATTGGTATATGGACATGGTGGGCCCTGCCACGGGGTCCGAGTGTTGTCCAAAATATCGATTACCAAAAGAATTAAATAAATTCATTAATATTCAAGTTATGAATATTTGGGACTGAATTTATTTATTGTTTTTATGAGTTTAGTAAATGCAAGAAAATATTAATTGAACGAATATTATTTTAAAATTCAAGTTTCGTTTAATATTAAGTAGGACAACGAGTTGAGTTAAATGGCTCTGATTTTATCATGTAATATATTTTATACAAGAATTTGATAAAATAATAAATAATATTGACACAGTTTAGTTCGTTGAAATTATTTATACAGTGGACGTTGAAATAAATGGGGGTCAGGGAACCCTACTGGGTATTTTATTAATTCCACTATAAATAAGATAGGAGGCTCTCTCTCTTGGTGTGCTAATCACTATTCATTCATTCATGGATTGAATGTTGAGAGACTCTCTCTCCTTGTCACGAACCAACCCGGGTCAACCCTAAACCGGTCACCCGAGCCGGTCCGTGACATGACCCGAGAGGCGTTCCCGATCCTCCCGGGCTAGCGACAAGCGCCAGGGCATCAACAGTGAGCAAGTGGGAACGATTTCGCCCAATAAAAAAAATAAATAATTAAAGCAGCAGAAAATAAACAGAGCAGTGCAAAATGAATAAACAAAGTAAATTAACTAACAAGAACAAAAGAAAATAAAACTAACCGAAAGAGACAACCACTATCACCGTGTGACCTCGCGGGTCACTCTCCAACTCACGACCAAACGTCACCCAAGGGGAACGCACCCAAGCTGTAACCTGCACAAACACTAAAAACAGAAAAGAACTATAGGCGTGAGTATTAAAACTCAGTAGGCTATCCTGATATCTATTCCCAATGCACTACCTTTAAATAAAGAAATTTACCAATTACAGGTTTGAACTAAATATACAATATATTAGTTTTCACACACACGCACTTCCATTTCTAAATCAAGTATCAGTCCATTTCCCTTTCTAATTTAAAAACAAGTTTAATGTTTGAAAGGAATAGGTATATTTATTTTCAAATCATTTTCTGCGAACCATTTAGAAATCCAAACTTCATTTATTATCCAAAAAGGAAAAAAACCATACATAATACACAACACACACCAAGGGAAATGGAAAAGGTGGCACACAGGGGCCAGCAACCGAACTAGACCTCTCAATTGTCCGCCATATATAAAAAAACACTAAAAGAAACATGGGTCGAACCTAGGAGATCGTGAACAATCCAGAACGTACTATACATCTGACTCATCCTGAAGGTATGCCCTAACTCGATGACGTCATAACGCCCTAATGCCCGGCATAGCCCTGCATGGCCTAACCGAGGGGCCCAATCCCCATAGCAGCAATAACTCAGTATTCCCCTGCTATGGGGCCACTAGCGAGTGCGTAATCTAAACTAGTGCAGCAATCGTTCTCAGAAGATTCACTCACTATGCCAGGTTCCCATGTCAATACATGCAATACACAGGGGTGCTTCCAAAATGTAAATCAATCAGTCACGATGCACAAACATCACATACAACTCACATAATTAACGCACACCAAAAGTCACCCCTGAGTGGGTTTTCCAAAATAATTTATTTTATTAAAGTGCCAAACGGGCCTTCACCAATTTTAAAGAAAAACCTCGTTTCTCAAGAAAACCCGAAACGCTTGTTTAGAAGAAACCATTTATCTTTAAAACCAGAACCGCATTTGAAGTTCTGTGAATTATGTTTAAAGTCCAAACGAGAATTCTTTCAATACTGGGTGTCCGCTCGTCAAGAAAATATTTCAAGAGACGTGTATAAAATAAACGACTCTTTTTTACACCAAATAATCATTTAAAAATTAATTATCTTATATTGTTTATCATTCATTAAAATTAATAAAACGAAAATCAATTAATAAATTCTAAATTTAAAGGTGAGTGCAGTGGGGGACCTACCTCAAGACCCAGGCGCGACGACGGCGCGAGCTTGGAAACTAGGCACGACGATGGCGCTCACCCAGAAACAGGCGCGACGATGGAGCTCACCCAGAAATAGGCGCGACGATGGTGCTCACCCAGAAACAGGCACGACGATGGCGCTCACCCAGAAACGCCCCGCATGGGTCCTAGAACGTCAAGCCGACACAAATAAAAATTAATTAATAAAAACTCTCATCAACCCAAGGTATATATATATATATATATCAAATAAAAATATCAAAAGGAGCATCAAATAAAAAGGGGAAACGTATCAGGGTCTGCAAAAAGAAACGGAACGCCGGAGGACGTCGCGCCGGAACAGCGGAAGGCACACAACTGGATGCGGTTCGAACAGGGGGTGCGACAAGGGCCGCTGGACAGCAGCAATGCGAGGCGTCAGATGGGAAGGGTGTGAGTGATCCGGGCAGCAGCGGGCAGCACGCTGGTGAGGCGGACGGAAGCCGGGGTGCCGAGTAGCTGCGGGGCAAGGCGATGCTACAAGGGGGGAGGGCTCTGCCGGAGCGCGTGACAGAGTCAGCGCCGTGCTGGCTGGAAGGAGTCGAGCGGAACGCCGCCAGTGGGTCACGCCAAGCAAGGAGGGCGGCTGGACCGCGACAGGGGCAGCGGGGGGGCGCACAACGGGGCGACTGGCGGAGCGGGAAGGCTGCAAGGAGGTAGGGCCATCCGGACTCGCAGTGGGCGGGCGTGGGAAGAGAAGGAGAGGGCTGTGCACTGCAGGCTACAGCATGTGCGTGAGGGGAAGCCTGATCGCAGCTTGCGGTGGGCTGGCGCGGGACTCACAGGGGCATATGAGGGCACTGTTGATGGAGAACCGGGCATGGAGAGAGAGGCGCATGGGGCAGGCGGCGAGGCTGCAGGCGCACTGGACAGGGAAGCGACAGCAGGGGCCGGCCGCGGACTGGTGCGGCGGAGAGCTGCACATGCTGGCTGCTGCGGAAACGGATGCGGCTGGCAAACCGGACTTGCAGGGGGGGGCTGTGCAGGAAGTGGAGAAGAGGGCTGCGGCAGGTGCGGCGGAAGGTGGGCAAGGCGCTGCTGTAGGCGAGGTCGACGGCAGGGAGGGAGGGGCGTCACTGCGGAAGGAGGGTGGCGGCCAGGATGAGGGGCCGCGGGCTTGCTGGTAGGAGGAGAGGGAGCACTGGGGGGTCGGGTCGCGCAAGGATGAAACGCAGCAGGGGCAAGGCGAGGCGCTGTGCAGAGGCGCGCGACGGAGCCGGAGTCGGACAAGGAGGTAGCTGCTCGCGCATGGAGGGGTTTCGGTCGCTGGGCTGCAGTGCGGGAAGTGGATAAGACAACGCTGGACAGGGAGGGCAGCCCGGCTGGCCGGCGAGTAGGGCAGCGAGGCTGGCGGAGGAAAGGTGCTGGCAGAGCGAGCAGGATGCAGGTGCGGAGAAGAGAAGAGAAAAAAGAAGAAGAAGAAGAATAGAGGCAGGGGAGTCGGCTGCTGGAGAATGCAGCAGGGAGCGGGTCACGCGGGAGAAGAAGAGGTAGGGGGAACATCCGCGTGGAAAAAAAAATAAAGAATAAGGATAGATAAAAAGATAAAATAAAATAAATAGAAGAGTAAATAGATAATGGAAAACAATAATAATAATCTGACTAATAATAATAATAATCTTAATAAGAATAATAATAATAATCTTAATAATAATCTTAATAATAACAATATTATAAATTATTTTTATTATTATTATTGAACATTTTATAAAATTATTTTAAATTTAATTTATTCATTTAAATTTTATTATTTATGTAATCAGTTGAGGAACCGTGCACTCACCAGGTCCGAACACATGATCGGACCGAATGCGTGGTGATCACGCACCACCCCAGACAGAATGCGCAGTGACCGCCAGCAGTGCGGTGACTGTGCACTAGCCCGAAACCCACCGAAAATATCAACGCTTCAACAAAAATTCAAACCTGTACCCAACGCAACTCTTTCCAAAGTCGCAGGGCCGAGAAAATAGTAAAAACATGGGTGTCCGTGGTCTGGGTGTGACAATTCTCCCCACCACAGACTCTTTCTGCCCTTAGAAAGTCACGAATCCAACAGTTGACACAACATGATTTCATTCCCAGACAAAAATCATAGAGAACCGAGAGCTTCGGGGGTGACCATTCCCAACAAATGTCACACCCGACCAATTCAATAAAAACCCCCGCCCGAGATTAAGGGGAGAACATAAGAGGGTTCTCCCCAACACAAGACTTTATTAATATAAAAACCCTTGAAACCCGAACAAACAACCCCTGAGTGGGGGGGAAATATGGGAACTCCCAAACCAAACTCATTCATTTTCCCAACATGTACCGAACAACACACCTGAGACTTGACGAAAGGTTTGATACGGAACAATCCAGCAACTTGAGGATGAGAAATTAACTCAACACTTCCCATCAACTTTACAAAATGAACATTCCCCTATCAAACACAGCTAGGACCAACTCAAAGACAGAACAAGTCAGTTTATTCATGGGCCCACACCATTCAAAGAGACCAAACAACTTAAAAACCACACTAAGGGTAGACAAAGACCATTTGGATTGTGGGGGAAAAGAGCTCATCACGCCACCGCGACAAAGGATGAGCTTACGAAAATGACGAGAATAGAACAAGGGAAATTTTGGATATTTCCATTCCAAAGACAAAGACATTATCTAGACCGAGGTTCCACACACCCTCGACAACTACTGACTGTGCGCGAGCTTCACCCCGAGACCTGTGGCTGGGGCCCTGATGGATGAAGCATCTCCTGCCTCACAGTCAGGCATTTTCATCTCTTGGTTTATAACTCTTTCTTCTGTTCGATGATTCCAACAACCACGATGGTCGTACATTTTCAAAGGGATGCAACATGACGACTTAGAATGTCCGGACAGGCCATACTGGTGGTGCACAAGAGAGCTGTCCAACGAACTAGGAGCTGGTACCAACAAGGATCGTTTCTTGGAGAAAGGATCCACCGGCCCACACTCCTTGCCAGTTAGGGAACCTTCACGGAAGTCGACCACCATTAATCACACCCAAAACTCCAACGACGATGATACATCTCATCTTTACTAGCCCATAACTGAACCCTCAAACAACTCTAGGGTGGTACAAACCTTAACTATCCTGGGAGTTCCCAACAACTTGTAGACACACTATCTTTCAGAACTATACAACTACCTCTAATAGAATTCTACTACCTCGATAAGCAAGAAACACACAAAAGAAACTGAGAACTGAGAATAACTCATTGACAACTTTGGGAGGCTTTCTGGGTGGCATTCTCACAACAACACGAGAAACACCATCGAAACAGGCATCAGGCCAAAACTCAATCAAAGCAACGACACAAGCCAAGGGCAATAGGCCCATAATCCAAACATATACAACACAAGGACAAATCACTTTTCAAAAACCGTTATTTCTTTAAAATTTTCAAAACTCACCTATGACACTTTATGAACCGTCACACGTGCGTTCATTAAATCCCGATCACATCATCTGTGAATTAGTGCTCCCACGCACTTTCAAAACCCACACACGTGTGACCCTCCATAAGGAGTTCCAAGGATCAAACACTTCTTTTACTTACCAAATCCAAACACATACAAAGTTTTTTTTCCAAACCGATACACCTTATCTTTAAAAACCCACTTTAGTAATTTCAAAAACAATTTGGAAGAAACAATTTTCCAAAAAAAAAACAATTTCACTTTTAACGCACACTCAAATCAACTGAGACTAAAACAAAACAGAAGTAGTAATAACCCACTGGAATGAGAAACTAGTGCATATGTATGACCCAACGACATGGTGGGGATCCATGCCCCAGGTAAAGCATAACACTAAGAGGACCTTGAGCCGGACACTTGGACTCCACATGGGTCACCACCCCATGTGAGTCCGCAAAGTGAACCGATTCGCCTCTATTGTCATCCCTCAATCCAAAGAAACCAAAGATAAGAGACTCAAATCCCGGACTAACCCTGGTAACTCAGGTCTCGTCACGAGCGGTGGTGATCAGGCACCGACCCGTAACCTACCTCCTGAGCTCCGACAGTCCCAATCTCCTTCTATCAGACATCCCAAATAACAAGGGGTGCTCTTAAAAGTGAGGTCCCCTAAGGGCCGACCTGCTCTGATACCATTTTGTCATGAACCAACCCGGGTCAACCCTAAACCGGTCACCTGAGCCGGTCTGCGACATGACCCGAGAGGCGTTCTCGGTCCTCCCGGGCTGGCGACAAGCGCCAGGGCATCAACAATGAGCAAGTGGGAACGATTTCGCCCAAAAAAAAATAAATAATTAAAGAAGCAGAAAATAAACAGAGCAGCGCAAAATGAATAAACAAAGTAAAGTAACTAACAAGAACAAAAGAAAATAAAACTAACCGAAAGAGACAACCACTATCACCGTGTGACCTCGCGGGTCACGCTCCAACTCACGACCAAACGTCACCCAAGGGGAACACACCCAAGCTGTAACCTGCACAAACACTAAAAACAGAAAAGAACTATAGGCGTGAGTATTAAAATTCAGTAGGCTAGCCCGATATCTATTCCCAATGCACTACATTTAAATAAAGAAATTTACCAATTACAGGTTTGAACTAAATATACAAAATATTAGTTTTCACACACACGCACTTCCATTTCTAAATCAAGTATCAGTCCATTGCCCTTTCTAATTTAAAAACAAGTTTAATGTTTGAAAGGAATAGGTATATTTATTTTCAAATCATTTTCTGCGAACCATTTAGAAATCCAAACTTCAGTTATTATCCAAAAAGGAAAAAAACCATACATAATACACAACACACACCAAGGGCAATGGAAAAGGTGGCACACAGGGGCCAGAAACCGAACTAGACCTCTCAACTGTCCGCCATATATAAAAAAACACTAAAAGAAACATGGGTCGAACCTAGGAGATCGTGAACAATCCAGAACGTACTATACATCTGACTCATCCTGAAGGCATGCCCTAACTCGATGACATCATAACACCCTAATGCCCGGCATAGCCCTGCATGGCCTAACCGAGGGGCCCAATCCCCATAGCAGCAATAACTCAGTATTCCCCTGCTATGGGGCCACTAGACAGTGCGTAATCTAAACTAGTGTAGCAATCTTTCTCAGATGATTCACTCACTATACCAGGTTCCCATGTCAACACATGCAATACACAGGGGTGCGTCCATAATGTAAATCAATCAGTCACGATACACAAACATCACATACAGCTCACACAATCAACGCACACCAAAAGTCACCCCTGAGTGGGTTTTCTAAAATAATTTATTTTATTAAAGTGCCAAACGGGCCTTCACCAATTTTAAAGAAAAACCTCGTTTCTCAAGAAAACCTGAAACGCTTGTTCAGAAGAAACCATTTATCTTTAAAACCATAATCGCATTTGATGTTCCGTGAATTATGTTTAAAGGAAAAACATGCATTCTTTCAATACTGGGTGTCCGCTCGTCAATAAAATATTTCAAGAGATGCGTATAAAATAAACGGCTCTTTTTTACACTGAATAATCATTTAAAAATTAATTATCTTATATTGTTTATCATTCATTAAAATTAATAAAACGACAAGCAATTAATAAATTCTAAATTTAGAGGTGAGTGCAGTGGGGGACCTACCTCACGACCAAGGCTCGACGATGGCGCGAGCTTGGAAACTAGGCGCGACGATGGTGCTCACCTAGAAACAGGCGCGACGATGGCGCTCACCCAAAAAGAGGCGCGAAGATGGCTCTCACCCAGAAACAGGCGCGACGATGGCGCTCACCCAGAAACGCCCCGTGTGGGTCCTAGAACGTCAAGCCGACCCAAATAAAAATTAATTAATAAAAACTCTCATCAACCCAAGGTAAATATATATATATCAAATAAAAATATCAAAAGGAGCATCAAATAAAAAGGGGAAACGCATCAGGGGCTGCAAAAAGAAATGGAACGCCGGGGGACGTCGCGCCAGAACAGTGGAAGGCGCGCAGCTGGACGCGGTTTGAACAGGGGGTGCGACAAGGGCCGCCGGACAGCAGCGATGTGAGGCGGCCGATGGGAAGGGTGTGAGTGATCCGGGCAGTAGTGGGCAGCACGCTGGTGAGGCGGACGGAAGCCGGGGTGCCGAGCAGCTGCAGGGCAAGGCAGCGCTACAAGGGGGGAGGGCTCTGCCGAAGCGCATGACAGAGTCAGCGCCGTGCTGGCCAGAAGGAGTCGAGCGGAACACCGCCAGTGGGTCACGCCAAGCAAGGAGGGTGGCTGGACCGCGGCAGGGGCTGCGGAGGGCACACAACGGGGAGGCTGGTGGAGCGAGAAGGCTGTAAGGAGGTAGGGCCATCTGGACTCGCAGTGGGCGGGCGTGGGAAGAGAAGGAGAGGGCTGTGCACTGCGGGCTGCAGCATGTGCGTGAGGGGAAGCCAGATCGCTGCTTGCGGTGGGCTGGCGTGGGACTCATAGGGGCATATGAGGGCGCTGTTGAAGGAGAATCAGGTAGGGATAGAGAGGCGCATGGGACAGGGGGCAGGCGGCGCGGCTGCAGGCGCACTGGACAGGGAAGTAGCAGCAGGGGCCGGCCGCAGACTGGTGCGGCGGAGAGCTGCACATGATGGCTGCTGAGGAAACGGATGCGGCTGGCAAACCAGACTTGCAGGGGGGGGGGGGCTGTGCAGGAAGTGGAGAAGAGGGCTGCTGCAGGTGCGGCGGAAGCTCGGCAGGGTGCTGCTGTAGGCGAGGTCAGCGGCAGGGAGGGCGGGGCGTCACTACGGAAGGAGGGTGTCAACCAGGATGAGGGGCCGCGGGCTTGCTGGTAGGAGGAGAGGGAGCACTGGGGGGTCGGGTCGCGCAAGGCGGAGATGCAACAGGGGAAAGATGAGGCGCTGTGCAGAGGCGTGCGACGGAGACGGAGCCGAACAAGGAGGTATCTGCTCATGCATGGAGGGATTTCGGTCTAAGGGCTGCTGTGTGGGAAGTGGATAAGGGAGCGCTGGACAGGGAGGGCAGCCCGGCTGGCCGGCGAGTAGGGCAGCGAGGCTGGCGGAGGAAAGGTGCTAGCGGAGCAAGCAGGATGCAGGTGCGGAGAAGAGAAGAGAAAAAAAGAAGAAGAAGAAGAATAGAAGCAGGGGAGTCGGCTGTTCGAGAAGTGCAGCAGGGAGCGGGTCGCGCGAGAGAAGAAGAGGTAGGGGGAACATCCGCGTGGAAAAAAAATAAAGAATAAGGAAAGATAAAAAGATAAAATAAAATAAATAGAAGAGTAAATAGATAATGGAAAACAATAATAATAATCTGACTAATAATAATAATAATAATCTTAATAAGAATAATAATAATAATCTTAATAATAATCTTAATAATAAAAATATTATAAATTATTGTTATTATTATTATTGAACATTTTATAAAATTATTTTAAATTTAATTTATTCATTTAAATTTTATTATTTATTTAATCAGTTGAGGAACCATGCACTCACCAGGTTCGAACACATGATCAGACCGAATGTGTGGTGACCGCGCACCACCCCGGACCGAATGCGCAGCGACCGCTAGCAGTGCGGTGACTGCGCACTAGCCCGAAACCCACCGAAAACATCAACGCTTCAACAAAAATTCAAACCTGGACCCAACGCAAATCTACCCAAAGTCGCGGGGCCGAGAAAATAGTAAAAACATGGGCGTCCGTGGTCGGGGTGTGACACTCCTCCCGCTCTCTAGAGAGAGAAGCTCTTGATCCAAGATGCTCGAATCAAGATATCTCTTAACACTACAAAAAATTTGGCTATAGCCACGGACCTATAGCCACGGTTTTATAGGTCCGTGGCAATAGATTTTTTATTGCCACAATTTAATTCAATCTCCGTGGATAAATCAATATTACACCACGTGTCATTTTTTTCCAATATGTATAGGGCTCCTCCTCCTCCCCCGATCTGCAGCCCTCCTCCTCCTCTCCCGATTCGCACCCCTATCACCGCGCAACCCTCCTCCCCGACGACGTCTCCTCCTCCCCACAGCCCTTCTCTCCTCCCCCGACTCGTAGCCCTATCACCGCGTAGCCCTCCTCCCCACAGTCCTCCTCCTCCTCCCCCGATTCGCAGCCCTATCACCGCGCAACCCTCCTCCCTGATGACATCTCCTCCTCCTGACGATATCACTATGCATCCCTCTCTTACAGCGACGCCCTTCTCCCCGACGAACTCTCCCACAGCGGGGCCCTCCTCCCCGATGACCTCTGCTCAGCGGTCTAACCATTTTCAGGTAGAAGCATATCGCTCTTCATGCAATTGAGACTGATTCTATAATGGTCTTCAATTCCCTTCTCTGATGCGGTCTCACACCATGGACTACTGAATACACCATATGCAGAACCAAAATGTTTATGAAAAACAACATGGAGGTTCTTCATGCTAGGAATGAAATTAACACAGTGGCGGACTTT
The DNA here is from genome assembly GCA_963277665.1 of Viscum album. Taxonomy (NCBI): domain Eukaryota; kingdom Viridiplantae; phylum Streptophyta; class Magnoliopsida; order Santalales; family Viscaceae; genus Viscum; species Viscum album. Next base: position 5,825,829 of record CAUJRU010000003.1, read on the forward strand.
GTAGGTTTGAATGTGAATTATGAATAAGAGGTTACTCTGTTCGCAGGTCTCACATCACTTCCAAGGGAGGGGGAAAAGATAGTCATCACAGATGCTCTTGATCTTCACCATTATAGGCCGGCATAATTCCAGGTGAGTGTTTTTTGTCTTCCCCTTTGTTTGATTCTTTTCTGAACATGGTTTGTACCTTCTAAACTTTGTGGATAAAAATATTAAAACTGCAGCTATATATTTGGATTTATAAACACGAAAATAGGAGAAACATCGAGTAGAACTATTTTTATAAGCTATATCCATGGTTTTTTCATCTATAGACATGGTTTTGACTGTGGATATAGGTGAATTTTCTATTTGTGATTCACATACTAGTGTTTGAATAAGAGCATTCATGATGGTATCTCGATAAGAAATTTTCCATTGAATCAACCTAATAGTGCTATTTTAAGATAATTTAGATCAATAATTCCTAAAAATTCATTAGGGGATGTAATTTTTAAGTGTATTTGGGCCTTTCCATGTACTTTGGGACTAGATGATGGCTCATATGGGGTTATATGAGTTCATAAACAAAAAATAGATCCCCAATTCTCACTTTATCCCATACATCTAGTGTATGGGAAGAGTAAAACTACTGAATTTAGAATAGTGGGAGGTGAAAAATAAGATGAATTATTCAAATGAATTTTTATTCACAACATACTCAGTTCCCAATAGTGTCATCATAGAAAATGAAACCAAAACACATAAATGTGTTGATACACTGAGTATAATACAAGATAAGAGGAATCTTATGGGCACACATCAATTTTTGATAAACTTTTCATGAGAGGTATTAGGAATCCAAATTGTTCTCCCACATGATGATGCTTTAGTTGGGCTCATGAACAAATATATAGAAATTTATAATTGTATATATTATAGTACACAACAGGGTTACCTGGTGCCTATAGTCAATGTCTCACTGATAACAGAAGACGTGGATGAGGAGAAACTAGTAGAGGTTGTTAGGAATAACAAAGGGGTAAAAAAAATTAAATATCCCCAATGTTATGGCAACAACTAAATCGTCAAGATACCAATCCATAAATGTGTGAGGAACCTTTATAAATAGTTATCCCAACCAAAGGAAATTTTTTAGATTCATAGAGGGCTTGGGTTTCACAGCCCGACCTGACACTTCTCTTTTGTTTTATTTATTTTTGGTCATAATTTATATTTTTTTCAGTGGGTTTGAGTTCGTGCAGTTGGTGGGATGGATTTTCATTATATTTAGGCTTTTACCTATATCATGGTTAGCCTAAATGGTTACCAGTGACAATGAAGTGCTCGTGTGGGTGTCTAGTTTGGTAAATGGTGTTGTGCAAGACTTTCAAAAGGATTATTTAACCATGTGAAATACATGCGATTCACATCTGTGAGTTGACAGTGCCAAGTGGAATATTTTGACTATGGTTTTCTCAACAGCGTGCCTAACTAGGGGTAACTATGAAAGGATTATCTTCCTAGGATGTGGCCACTAAATAGTTTGGTAAAATTTTCACAAACTATGAATGTTTTTCAATTTTTACAAATTTGGTTTTTTCTTCTTCATTTATATTTTATTCATTATTTTAATTTCCCTATTTTTATTTTTCTTTTCATATCCTCTTGTGTGACTCACATGATATCTCTCCCCCTCTTCATCTATAGCCGCACACACCACCCCTCTTACGAGATTCTCTCTACCAGTGTTTCCTCCTTATTTCTTCAGTATTTTTGTAGAAACAACAAGGTAAGACCTCATCTTACCCTCTTTATTCATTATTTGAAATTTCCACCATCCATATCACCATGTTTCATTTTACCAAACCCTAGGTTTTGAGTTAACCAGATTTTTATTTCTCTTTTCAAGTGTTAAGGTTTTCAATGGCTCTCTCAAGTCTTCTTCGAGAATGTTTCGACATATTCCACTGAAGGAAAAGCATATTAGAAAATTTTTCTTTTCCCACGTCCATTTGAGGATTGTTTCCTTTTCTCCCTTGGGGTTTTAAAACTTTTTTGGGTTCCATCGGTGATTTTAGGATCCTAGTATTTTTTAGTACGTCTAGGTCATCCTTGAAGCGGTTTTGAGTGACTAGAGTCAAAGACAACATATAGGTGTATGTATAGGTAGGAATATATATATGTAAGTCCCCCATTAAAATATATTCACTCAAGGTTGTGTGAATATATACATTAGGTCTAGGTTTTCTTATATTAGTTTTAGAGAAATGCATATGTGTGTAAGTTTAAAGGGATATATGAAAGTATAAGCATATATGTAGGGATCCCATTGAACATATTTTTCAATTAAAATGTGTACATAGGAGAAAGGTTTCCTCATGAAATTTGTGAACTTGAATTTGTGTGAAATCTAAAAAGGAAGATCCGAGTTGCCATCGACAAAAGTAGTGGTCCTTGAGTTTGAGGTTGGTTACCTATGCCTAATCCATTAAATGTTAAATATATAATTTCTTGGTTATTTTAAAAATATTTTTTTCTAGTTTATATGACATCCATATGATATATATATACATATAATTGGTTATAGTTCTTGTAAAGTGTCTTCTTAAATGGTTTTAAGCTTTCTCTTAAGATTTTAGAATGGATTACTTTCATTTAAACATGGATTCAAGCTTCTTTTTAATTGTGTGGTTCTTTAAGGATTCAATTGGTATTTTAAATGGGTTTCTAATTTTTTTTGTGAAATTCAGTTTAATAAAATGAAATTATTACATTTAAATTATTGAGGTCCATTTGGAACTTTTAGAATTTTTTAGGGAAGTAGAAACCCCCCATTAAGGAATTCCACATGATTTAGAAAGATGATTTATGTGTAAAATGTGTGATTTGTGATATATTCCCAATGAATAGGCTGGTGCATTTTTGTCCATATTTATATAGGGGATTCACTAAGGGATGGAGATCAGTGGTGATGAGTTGGGTGAGATTTGGGTAAATAATATGATATGTATATATATGATAATTTGACAAAAAACACTCCATCATTTATACTAAGCACATGGGAAGCCTAGGTACCTTGGGGGGGAGTGTAGGTATAATATGATAGGAAGATATGTAGGGTTGAGTCTTAGGTCCCCCATGAATGATTGATGCTATAACATAAACAAAAAATTGATGACGATCATAAACCACTAGGATTTTGGACTGACTCCTCTATAGTGGATCGTGCATGAGGACACTGTGGGTTTTTGGATAATTTAATAACTAAGGTTAAACGATTATAGGCCCCAAATTACACAAGACACATTGGTATTTCATGTTTTGAGTTCTTAATCAGATCTACCTATTGAATTATAAATCACTGGTGTTTTTCATGCTGCACTTTGATCATCCTTTAGGAATCACGCTTTTGTTTAAGGACATTCTTATTGAAGACTATTTGTTAATTCCTTTCTAATAGAATGATTTAAATTTCTGTTTCATATAATCATTCTTAGTTTTATCTGCATTTGATTAACTTGGATAGAGGGCTGGAAAATGCTTATTTACTTGATTGTCAGGTTGCTCCGAGAGGAATATGAAGATTTTTTGTTGATGAAGTGAAACACTTCTAATTATGGAATAGCGGAAAAAGTGTATGTTGCAACATTATTTTCTATATGGAGTTTTTTTGCACTTTCTGGCTCATACGGTGATTCCTTTTCCTCATTATATGAAGTTTTATTATAAGTCATGTTTATATCCTCTTTCAATTACATGATGGTGCATGCTCATTGCACCTCATGTTTTCACTGTATCTTGAACCTTCAATTTTTTTAGGGGTATGGGTTGGAAAACCAAGTCCTTTATTTTTTCATTGTTTTAGTTCATTTTTTTCATTGAATATTTACCTATCAGAAATAGTGAGCTTAAAATGGGTGTTGTGCAGCCTGTGGTCTACGGTTTTCATTGCTGTCTTCAAAAGGAAAATTTTTAATTCTAATTGTCTGCCTATACGAGTTCAACATTTTAATTGATATGTTTTTAATCCTAAACCAGGTTTGATGGAAAATGATGAGTTACCGATGATGAAAATGAGGTGAAGAGGGGGAACTGCAACACCACTAAGGGCCCATGAGGTTAACATCTTTTATTCTACTATGTTTGGACAAACCTTGTTATGGTGATTCTTTCTTTCCAATTATGCAAAGCACATAAAAATATCAGTTTCCTTTTTATGATTTCTTTACTGCTTTGTATTGATTGGTGTTGTTGGAGATCACTTCTATTTGATCTTGTTTTCTCATACTAATCATGATTTTTGATTTAGTGTTAATCAAAATGGTTATTTTAGTTTCTGTTCAGCATGTTAAGATGCTATAATTTTTACATGAATCTTTTCCATATAATATCTTGTTCTTGTGAGTTTATATTTTTCAATCAATATGTATAGATTTCATTTTATTGTAATACATTTCAGGATTGGTATTATTCAAGTATTCATAATTCTATCTTTTATTTACAGAATAATACCTGTGTTGAACTGTTGTTTTGAAAATTTTAGGGGGGATGGTGTAGGCTATGGGGGTTGGGGGGTGGTGCAGGGGGTAGGGGATGGTTGTGGGGGAGGGTACTGGTTTGGTGGGGAGGGGGCTGGTTTTGGGGTGCGGCTAGTATAGGGGACGAGGTGGGTGGAGGGGGCAGTGTGAAGTGGGGAGGTCTGCAGGGCAGGGGGTAGGGGGTGGGTGGAGGGGGGAGGGTGGAGTGGGGAGGTTTGTAGAGTAGGGGGAGGGGGAGAGGGTGGGTGGAGGGGGCAGGGTGGAGTGGGGAGATCTGCAGGGCAGGGGGTCGGAGAGTGGTCTGTAGGGGGGTCTGTAGGGCAGGGGGAGGGGGGTTGGGCAGTGGGGCAGTGGGGCAAGGGGGTGGAACAGGGTGTGTAGTTAGTCTCTATAGGTTTCTTTAATCTTAGATAAGGTTTAATAATCATTACAATCAATCTCTAAGTCCACCATTTCTTCATGAATAGGTTTTTCCAAATATGCCTTCCTATTTACAACAGATTGCTTTCACTAAATCATGGATTGATATTAGTTGCAACAAATCAGATTTTGTATGACACCACTAGTTGTTATTGGTATGGATTTAACACCTTTTCTTTTAAAAATCCAGGCCATTATGTCCACTTTTCTCTTCTTTCACATGTTTATTATTGTTTTAAAATTGCATATTCACTTGAGAAATTAGAGCTCAATGTTTTTCATTTTTTTTCTTTATCCTTTTATAACTCATCGAACTATATGATCAAACATTATTTATTATCATGTTCAACTTTCTTCATTATTGTGGATCCATTTTTTGTTATGATATATTCTATTTGATTAGAAATTGTGTCCACTAGTAAACTTTTAATTTTTGGGTGGGATAAAAACTTGTATCAAACAAAACCAAATTAAGATGAAACTCGAGCCAAACTAATTATATACCATTAATAGGAAGAATAATTGTTAATTAATAGGAATGTACTATTTGATAGTATCATTTTGAAACATGAATCTATTTCCCGCTTGCTTGCAGGAACATGATTTGACCCATGGGGTATTGTGGTTCTTATATGAATGTTAGTGACGTGTATAGTCACAATAGACAGGTATGTTTTAGTTTAGTTTTTATTTTATTTTCTTTATCGCATTGGCCACTTAGGTCTTTACTTATTTCTGTAGACAAAAGGTAATTATATTATGTGAATGGGGGAAAATGGGGTTCAGATTGGTTCAGTCCGCCAGCTTTGATATGAGGTAAGATTATATGGTTACTACTTGTCTCGCACCTCATGTATTTGGGGATTTCAGCGTTTTGACTCCATATTATGTTTTCAGTAGGGCGTCAGATCATTTCGTATTGGTTCGGGTGGATTTGGTTCTCCCAATCGAGGTAAGGCCTTAATGTCATTGGTTGGTTTCTCACTGGTTATGTAGCATCCTTTATGTGTTTTAATGTTCCTAATATCCTTTGTGTAGTACGTTGATCCCTGCTCATTGGTTTCGAGTAGCCATGTTATGGGTGACTCGCCTGCGTGTGCATAGGTAAGAAAGTAGATGTATGTGGGTTCCCCCATTACGTGTATAGTCAACCATGGTAGTGATTATGCACGTATGGGGATATGTGTTCCCATGTATATATATATATATAAATTCATACCCAGGTGATTGGAGACTTGTATATGCATGTAAGCATATGTGCAAGGATCCCCTTGCACATGCTCATGGCCATGTGGGTGTGTGCATAGGGGTTATGTATCCTTCCATGTGTGTGAAGGTGCCTATACCCAGTGGGGGAGCAACAAATTTTAGTTAGAAAGCTCCAAGAGCCGAAGTGGACGGTTTGGTTCCACCTTGAGGTAGGATCCCACTTCTAGCCTCCTTAATTCAAGAATGCTTTAAATTGAATTTATCTTCTTTCTTAATTATGCTTAATTATTTTGAATTGCATATCTTTAATAAGTGTTCTTAAATATAATTGTTTCATTTGATAAATAAATTCAGGTTTTTAAAATAAAACCCTTCTAACGGAGGTGCGCTATCTGTGAAAACTCACAGTGATGGTTATGTTGATCTAGTTGCTTAAATTATTGCATTTTATTTGTGCTGAAAGAGTTTTAGAATAAATGTTAAATATAATTAAATGAATTGTGTGATAAATCAAGGCCATGATTTTATAATAAAACCCCTCCAACGGAGGTGTGCTGTCTTCTAAACCAAAGAGTACTGATAGTTATTTGTATCATGTTTAGATTTGGTTTGAGTCTTTTATATACCTATTTTTGGCATTTGTTTTGTGGCCAGTTAGTTTTTGTTTTCTTTGAAAAATATAAATTGTCTTATCATACTCGTTTAACTCAAACGACATTTCCCGAGTAGGCATATGCCTTGACCATGACATTCCTTTTCACGTATTGAATATTATAAATAAAATTTCCATGCTTAGACAAATTGAATTAATTTGTAAATGGTTTGTGTAGGGTATGTGATAATTTTCCGTCGTTTTTCTTCCATTTAGATGTTGCGTCATTGTGTTGCTCGCTACAACCTTCTCTGGAGATCCCTTATTATAGCATATTAAATAGTTGATCTGTTCCATCATATGCCGACATAGCAATGGTCGAAATGTTGCCCCACATACTCCTGATCCCTTCACTCCTTATCGGATGATGATGACCCGCAGATGTCGCTGGACCGGGCCAACACGTCACGGTCACACCGCGGTCATGCTACGGTCACACAACGGTCACGCTGTGGTAATGCCCTGATTTGGCCCTACTCCAGCCACATCAATCCCACACCAGTCCCCTTCCACCATCATTTCATCCCACTGCCACCAGTATTCCAGCCCGAAACAGCCCCCTGCCACCATCGAATCAGCCCGCACCATCCCCCCAGCACCTGAAACCTGCCCCCTTCCATAGCATTCTAGCCTCCTCCCGCTCCCTTCACTCCTGGCCAAGAATATGTTGCCTTGTGGATTTTACTGGAAGGGGACAACACGCCACAGTCACTCCGTAGCATTTCCGCAGTCACACCATGGTCATGACGCGGTAATGCCGTGATTTGGACCTACACCAACCACATCCAGCCCACACCAGCCCCTTCAACCTTCATTCCATCCCGCTGACACCAGCATTCCAGCCCGCAACAGCCCCCCTTCCACCTTCGAATCAGCCCACCCCATCCCCCCAGAACATGCAACCAGCCCCCTTCCACCAGCATTCCAGCCTCCCCCCGATCCCTTCGGTCCTGGCCAGAAGATGCTGCCCCGCGGATGTTGCTGGACCGGGCCAACACACCACGGTCACACCGCGGACGCACCGCGTTCACACCACGGTCACGCCACGGTCGCGCCGCGGTCGTGCCATGGTCACTCCGCGGTCACGCCGCGGTCACACCGCGGTCCCACCGTGGCCACGCCGCAGTCGCACCGCGGTCATGCCACGGTCACGCCGCAGTCACTCCGCAGTAATGCCATGATTTGGCTCTGCTCCATCTATATCCATCCCACACCAGCCCCCTTCCACCTTCATTTCAGATTGCTTCCACCAGCATTCTATCCCGAAACTGCCCCCCTTCCACCTTTAAATCAGCCCGCACCATCCCCCCAACACCTACAACCTGCCCCCTTCCACCAGCATTCCAGCCTCCTCTCGCTCCCTTCACTCCTGGTCGGAAGATGCTTCCCTGGGGATGTCGCTGGACTGGGCCAACACACTGCGGTCACGTCGCGGTCACGTCGCGGTCACGCCGCGGTCACGCCGCCGTCACGCCGCGATCACGCTGCGTTAATTCCATGTTTTGGCCCTGATCTAGCCACATCTAGCCCACACCACCCCCCCTTCCACCTTCATTTCAGCCTGCTGCCGCCAGCATTACATCCCACAACAGCCCCCCTTGCCACCTTCGAATCAGCCCGCATCATTCCCCCCAGCACCTGCAAAAACCCCCTTCCACCATCATTCCAGCCTCCTCTCACTCCCTTCGCTCCTGGCCAAAAGATGCTGACTCGCAGATGTCGCTGGATAGATCCAACACGCTGCGGTCACGCCGCGGTCACACCACGGTCACGCCGTGGTCACACCGCGGTCACACCACGGTCACGCCGCGGTCACGCTGCGGTCAAACTGCGATCACACCACGGTCACTCCGTGGTAATGTCGTGATTTGGCCATGCTCCAGCCACATCCACCCCACAACAACCCCCTTCCAAATTCATTTCAGCCCACTTCCGCCAGCATTATAGCCCGCAACAACCCCCTAACACCTTCGAATCAGCCTGTACCATCCCCCCAACACCTGCAACCTACCCCCTTCCACCAGCATTGTAGCCTCCTCCCGCTCCCTTCGCTCCTGGATGGAATATGCTTCCCCACGGATTTCGTTGGACAGGGCCAACATGCCACGGTCACATCGTGGTCACACCACAGTCACGCCGCGATCACGCCATGTTTATGCCGTGATTTTTCCCTGCTCCAGCCACATCCAGCCCACACCATCCCCCTTCCACCTTCATTTCAGCCCGCTGCCACCTTCATTCCAGCCCGCAACAGCCCCCAGAATCATGATGGTTGTGCCACAATAATTATTGGGTAACAAGATTCTTAGGATGAATAGGTTTTTGGTACTAAAGGATGATGATATTTTTATCCAGCATTAGATTTATGAGTCTCTTAAGGTTATTTTTGTAACCATCCTACTAGATGGTTCGAGTTATAAGTAGTGGAAGTCTATTATTCAAACTAATCCAGACAAAGACTATCTTGGAAAAGTTTCAAGGCATTGTTCATTTAGCATTTTTATGGTACTGATGGCTATAGAATTTTCTAGGAAGGGCTATCCAGGTGGGGTGTCCAAGGGCTGTCCAGGGGGGGGGTCTGCAGGGCATGGTGCAGGTGGGGTGTCCAAGGGCTGTTCGGGGTGCCGGGGGGTCTGCAGGGCAGGGGGAGGGTGCAAGGTGGGGTGTCCAATGGTTGTCCAAGGGCTTTCCTTGGACGTAGGGTTATTCCCAAACCACATAAATTTTTGTGTCCTGGGTCTATTTTTTTCTATCTGCATTCTTCTTTTGTTTCTTGTTTCTATTGTTGCACCTTTTGATGATTACACAACAATTGAATCCCCAATCCCTTTCCCATTCCCTCTCATTCTTTTTATGCTACTATCAAAAAGTCTGTCATCATACCAAATAGGGCGTAGGATTCAGATAATCTCGGTTAACCATCCTCAATCAAAGGCTTAAATTTAAGCTCAGAAATCTCACTTAGAATCCGTTACCGCTTACATCACGTATCACTTAAGATAAGTGATTCTATATAAGTGGTTCCAGATTGCTTATTGAAAATTTTTATTCTGACACTTATTTGAGTGGTTTTCATCTGGAATTGGAAGTGTAAATGATTTTCAGAAATAGAACGCCCCAATGTTTTTCAAACTGTTTATCATAAGTCGTTATGAATCTATCCTAACAAGTAGTCACACACCAGAACTAAGTAGAAGTAACTGAAAAACAAATCAACGTCTTTTATTTCTGTAGGAGTAAGAAGAATTATAGAGACAACATGTCATATATGGCTGCATCACTCTTCGAAATGTGCTGTTAAACCATTCTCTCAGAACCCAGTGCTGGATCACTTAACCAAAAATCATAGCTAGTCCATATCACTGTCCTACTAGTGTTGTAAACTTCAAAATATCATTCATACCCACCAAAAAGTTGATTAACATTACTTCTTCCTAAAGATGCATCTTCAACTGCATCAATATTGGCCAATACCAGGGGCATCTTTGTTTTCAAAATCACCTCCTAACCATTATTCTAGGAAATCATGCCTCCCTTTGCTGTCAAGAAGCCAGCATCCCTATCCAAACAAAGCCTAGAGTGAAGGACCACTAGAAAACCATGCCAACTAATGGCCACTACACCAACACCTACTTGCATAAGAACCCTAAACCACACCAGATCTAACCACAATAAGCACATATAGTAGACACAACACCCACAATATTATCTAGAAACCAAATCATCCCCAGACCACCATTTGGCCCCATCCATCACCATCTGAACACCTTGCATCAAAATGGACCACCCCGACATAAGAAAGTCTAAAAAACTAGCAATCAACTAGTACCATCCATTTGAAGTGCCCCACATCTCCCATGCCTAACCCATCATAATACCTAAAGAATATCCAAGCAGTCCCTGATCCAAATGTGAGCTAATACCCACCCTCAATCCAACACCTCTAGACACACCAAGTAGTCAACATGCACCCACCCTAGTAAGAGAACCACCCATCTACCAGAAACATGCCTCACAACCTGCAGCATCCAACATCTCAATGGAATTTTAGAACATCTACCACATAAATCCCTACACCATCAACAACCAGAATACACAAGATGGGGAAACCGAGCACAAGCCAACATAACTTACTCCAAACCACCACCTAAAGACCCACCCCAAACTATATACACCGCACATGACAATCGAGAGAACCAGAAGCCTATAATAGTAATCCATAACAAAGAAGAAACACTAGAAAGCCAACCCCTATGCACCCAAAACATATTAACAACCATAGTAGAAATCACAAACCATCCAGCACCATGAACCATGTATGTGTATCTAGTACTACACCATGTAGAAAAATCCAAACAGCAAGACCCCCTACTGAAACCCTTCTTCAAAGGTCTTATAATTCCAAACAGCAACACGAAACTTAGAACCTCACCTCTTAAATCCTCCACAAGAAACCTATAACCCCACTATGAAAATTTCTGTAAGTCTCTATTGGATAAACCCAGCATCTCCCAGACTCAATCTTAAGAAGCATCCAAAGTAAGGGGGGGTGCTATCCAGGGGGATCCGCAGGGGGGGTGCAGCTGTGCAGGGGGGGCCAGCAGGGGGGGCAGCTGTTCAGGGGTCCAACAGGGGGGGGGGGGGGTGTTGTCCAGGGGATCTGGGGGGGGGGGGGCTGTCTAGGGGGATGGGTAGGGGGGTTCTTTCCAGGGTGTTTCTTTCCGGGGGGGGGGGGGGGGTGCTGTCTAAGGGGGTTCGGGGGGGGGGGGGCTGTCCAGGGGGGTCCAGCAGGGGGGTTTCTGTCGAGGGGGGATGCTGTCTAGGGGGGGCTGCGGGTTTCTGTCCAGGGGGGGGGGGGGTTGTTGTCCGGGGGGTGTTGCTGTCCAGGGGGTCCAGGGGGGATGCTGTTCAGGGGGTTCCCGGGGGGGGGGGGTCTACTGTCCAGGGGGGTCCAACAGGGGGGTTTTCTGGGGGGGGGGGGGTGCTGTCCATGGGGGTCCAGCAGTGGGGGGGGGTGCTGCTATTCAGGGGGTCCAGCAGGGGGGTTGCACAATTCTTGTTTATTGAGTTATATTCTTTGTTAATATTCTAAGATGTTTTGTTTTACCATAATTTTAGGGGATGAGAACTATTATGTTCTACCTTGTGTTGTAGGTAATTTTGAGCTGCTTATAGACTTCTTTGATAGATTGTCTTATAGGGAGACTCATGTAAGTGAAGTTATGTTTTTTTTATATTTGGATTTATTTAATTATTATTATGTAAGTAGCTTTCGTGTATAATTTAATTTAGATGGGACTGGCGGGGGGGGGGGGGTGGGGGCAGAGGGGAAATTGGAAGGGGGAGGGGACTGGCAGGGGTTGCAAGTGGGGGCTAGTAGGTGCAGGGGGGAGGGGAACTGGGCGGGGAGCAGGGGGGCTGGACTGGGGGGTCTGGGGGGGGGGTTCCAAGGTCTGTCTAGGAGGGTGGGGGTGGTTGTCTAGGGGAGTGAAGGTCTAGGTTGTCTCGGGGGATCTGTCCAGGGTCTGGGGGGTGTGCAGGGGATGGGGGGGGGGGTATGGGGGTATCCAGGTTCTGGGGGGGGGGGGTTCTAGGGTCTGTCCAGGAGGGTGGGGTGGTGGTTGTCCAAGGGAGTGGAGGTCTGGGCTGTCCAGGGGGATTTGTCCAGGGTCTAGGGGGTGTCCAGGGTCTGGGTGGGGGGGTGTCCAGGGTCTATCCAGGGGGGGAGTCCAGGGTCTGTTCGGGGGGGGGGGGGGGGTGTCTATGGTCTGTCTGGGGGGTGTCCAAGGTCTGGGGGGGGTGTCCAGGGTCTGTCCAGGGGGTGTCTAGGGTCTATCTGGGGGGGGGGGGGTCCAGGGTTTGTCTGGGGGGTGTCTAGGGTCTGTCCGGGGGGTGTCCAGGGTCTATCTGGGGGGTGTCTAGGGACTATCTGGGGGGGTGTCTAGGGTCTGGGGGGGGGGGGGGTGGTCTAGGGTCTGTCTAGGGGGGGAGGGGGTGTCCTGGGTCTGTCCTGGAGGGGGGCTTTGCAGGGGGCTGTCCAAGGGGGAGGGGGCTGTCCAGGGGAGGGGGGGTTTATGTAGGGTGGGGGTGTCCAATGTCCAGGAGGGAGGGGTCTGCAGGGGGTCTGTCCTGAGGGGTGCAAGGACTGTCCAGCAAGGGGGATGCTGTCCTAGTGGGGTTGTCCTGGGGGTGTCCAGGAGGGGGGGGGGGTCTGTCCAGGGGGGTGAGTGGGGTTTGTCCATGGTGGGAAGGGGGGTTTCAGAGGGAGGGGTGCATGGGGGGTATTTAAGGTGCAGGTGGGGTGCAAGGGGTAGAGTGGGGTGGATTTGCAGGGGCGATGGGGAGGATGCAATGGGACAACACCGGCTGAACGGTGCAGAGTTTTTTTTACGAAATGTGCAGGCCTATAGCCACGGTTTTACACCGTAGCTATAGGTCTATAGCCACGGTTCTGATCCGTGGCTATATGCCTATAGCCACGGTTGCAAATGTGGCTATAGGAGATGAATGATTTTAGCATATTCCACGGGTTGAAAACCATGGCATTAGGGTTGTTTCCACGGTTGGAACCGTGGCTATAGGTTTTACCCTATAGCCATGCCAATACCAGCCACAGTTGTGTGAACCATGGCTATAACCTATAGCCATGGTTTAAAATGATGGATATAGCCTAATTTTGTAGTAGTGTCAGCATAGAGGACATCTCGATGTGGTGATCATCAGAATGTCGAAAGCATTGTCGGATCTCCGTGCTAGCACCTGAAATTAGACGATCAACGCTCCTACGGGTTTTTGAAGCATGTGTGGATGATCTAGAGGGTTTTTGCTTTGGATCTTTCAAGTGACGATCACCATCAACTAGTTGCAGTCGACCTCAGCTTCAGATTTGAAACGTGTACGTTTTCATTTTAATTTTGTGCTCTTTTCAATTTACGCGGGATCCCCGGACCTCACCAGGGTTTAGATCGTTAGCATTGAAAAATACCGTCGATCCGCCGATGATAATTTTAAAATCTCCGGCCCACCAGTTTTCGCTGCGGGCCCCGTGAATTTTCAATAATTGACCGCAATTGTCATCTATTGTCATAATTAGCCTCAATTGGGCTAATTAATTGGCATCAATTGGCCAAATTGGCCTCAATTTGCCTCAATTGGCCTAATTGGCCTCAATTGGCCTCAATTTACCTAATTGGACTCGATTGGCCTAATTGGCCTAATTAGCCTAATTAGCCTGAATGTCCGAATTGGCCTCAATGGCCTTATTGGCCTAATTTTACAAATTGTCTGAATTGGACTAAATGGAATAATTTACCTTAATTGGCCTCAATGAGCCAAATTTTCTTTAATTGTTCTAATGGTCCTAATTGGCATAATTTGACTAATTGATCTAATTGGCCTCAATTGGCCTCAATTGGCCTATTTGGCCTAATTGGCCTAATTGGCCCCAATTAGCTTAATTGGACTAATTGGTCTTAATTAGTCTAATTTTCCTAATTTTCCTAATTGGTCCGAATTGGACTAATTGGTATAATTGGCCTCAATTTGCCTCAATTGTCCAAATTTTACTAATTGGCCTCAATTGGCATCAATTGGCCAGAAATGTCCACAATTAGTCTAATTGGCCTCAATTGGTATAATTAGCCTCAATTGGCATAATTGTCCTAATTAGATAATTAGACAAATTGGCTTCAATAGTCTGATTGATTTAATTGGCCTAATTAGCCTCAATTGACCTCAATTTGCCTAATTGGCCCTAATTGGCATAATTGGCCTCAATTGGTTTTAATTCTTCAAATTGGCCTAATTGGCCACTGTTGATATCAATTGGCTTAATGAGCCTAAATTGGCCTCAATTGAACTCAATTTTGTTAATTTTTTTTCAATTGGCCTTAATTGGACTAATTGGCCTCAATTGGCCCCAATTCCCCTAATTGACCTTAGTTGGCCTAATTGGCCAAATTGGCCTCAATTGGCCTAATTGACCTAATTGACCTAATTGGGGTAATTGGCCTCAATGGTGGAATTGGCCTTAATTTCCTAATTAGTCAAATTGGCATAATTAGCCTAATTGGCCTCAATGGCCCAATTGGCCCAGTTGGCATCAATTATAATAATTTTCTTATTGGCTTAATTGGCCTCAATTGGCCTCAATTGGCCTAATTTTCCTAATTTGTCTAATTGGCCTCAAATTGCCTAGTTGGCCTAAATTGACCTCAAATTTCCTATTTGGACG